>CAXDIW010000013.1:0-44000 GCA_963989415.1 Cerceris ruficornis
GTTCTACTTGTCGAAAGTTACAAATAATTTCCGATAACGGATTAACCATTGGGGCTCATTGTTCACTTAAACTTGAAGAACAAAAAATTGGCTAATTGTACTGTTTGGATGCTTTGCATATATGTTTCTTAGACTATATAGAAGCAATATATACAATGATTTCAACCGTCTACCTGTTCCATTCATTGTTCTACTTGTCGAAAATTACAAATAATTTCCGATAAAGGATTAACCATTGGGGCTCATTGTTCACTTAAACTTGAAGAACAAAAAATTGGCGAATGGTACGGTTTGGATGCTTTGCGTACATGTTTCTTAGACTATATGGAAGCAATATATACAAAGATTTCAACCGTCTACGTGTTCCAATCATTGTTCTACTTGTCGAAATTTACAAATAATTTCCTTTAAAGGATTAACAATGGGGCTCGTTGTTCACTTAAACTTGAAGAATAATAAATTGGCGAATTGTACTGTTTGGATGCTTTGCATATATATTTCTTAGACTATATAGACGCAATATATACAAGGATTTCAACCGTCTACCTGTTCCATTCATTGTTCTACTTGTCGAAAGTTACAAATAATTACGGATAAATGATTAACCATTGGGGCTCATTGTTCACTTAAACTTGAAGAACAAAAAATTGGCGAATGGTACTGTTTGGATGCTTTGCATATAAGTTTCTTAGACTATATAGAAGCAATATATACAAAGATTTCAACCGTCTACCTGTTCCATTCATTGTTCTACTTGTCGAAAGTTACAAATAATTTCCGAAAACGGATTAACCATTGGGGCTCATTGTTCACTTAAACTTGAAGAACAAAAAATTGGCGAATTGTACTGTTTGGATGCTTTGCATATATGTTTCTTAGACTATATAGAAGCAATATATACAATGATTTCAACAATCTACCTGTTCCATTCATTGTTTTACTTGTCGAAAGTTACAAATAATTTCCGATAAAGGATTAACAATGGGGCTCATTGTTCACTTAAACTTGAAGAACAAAAAATTGGCGAATGGTACTGTTTGGATGCTTTGCATATATGTTTCTTAGACTATATGGAAGCAATATATACAAAGATTTCAACCGTCTACCTGTTCTATTCATTGTTCTACTTCTCGAAAGTTACAAATAATTTCCGATAAAGGATTAACAATGGGGATCATTGTTCACTTAAACTTGAAGAACAAAAAATTGGCGAATGGTACTGTTTGGATGCTTTGGATATATGTTTCTTAGACTATATAGAAGCAATATATACATTGATTTCAACCGTCTAACTGTTCCACTCATTGTTCTACTTGTCGCAAGTTACAAATAATTTCCGATAAAGGATTAACAATGGGGCTCATTGTTCACTTAAAATTGAAGAACAAAAAATTGGCGAATGCTACTGTTTTGATGCTTTGCATATATCTTTCTTAGACTATATAGAAGCAATATATACAATGATTTCAACCGTCTACCAGTTCCATTCATTGTTCTACTTGTCAAAATTTACAAATAATTTCCGTTAAGGGATTAACAATGGGGATCGTAGTTTACTTAAACTTGAAGAACAAAAAATTGGCGAATTGTACTGTTTGGATGCTTTGCATATATGTTTCTTAGACTATATAGAAGCAATATATACATTGATTTCAACCGTCTACCTGTTCCATTCATTGTTCTACTTGTCGGAACTTACAAATAATTTCCGTTAAAGTATTAACAATGGGGCTCGTAGTTCACTTAAACATGAAGATGAAATAATTGGCGAATGGTACTGTTTGGATGCTTTGCATATATGTTTCTTATACTATATAGAAGCAATATATACAAAGATTTCAACCGTCTACCTGTTCCATTCAATGTTCTACTTGTCGAAAGTTACAAATAATTTCCGATAAAGGATTAACAATGGGGCTCATTGTTCACTTAAACTTGAAGGACAAAAAATTGGTGAAGGGTACTTTTTGGATTCTTTGCATATATGTTTTGTAAACTATATGGAAGCAATATATACAAAGATTTCAACCGTCTACGTGTTCCAATCATTGTTCTACTTGTAGAAAGTTACAATTAATTTCCGTTAAAGGATTAACCATGGGGCTCGTAGTTCACTTAAACTGGAAGATCAAAAAATTGGCAATTGTTACTGTTTAGATGCTTTGCATATATGTTTCTTAGATTATATAGAAGCAATATATACAAAGATTTCAACCGTCTACGTGTTCCAATCATTGTTCTACTTTTCGAAATTTACAAATAATGTCCTTTAAAGGATTAACAATGCGGCTCGTTGTTCACTTAAACTTGAAGAACAAAAAATTGGCGAATGGTACTGTTTGGATGCTTTGCATATATGTTTCTTAGATTATATAGAAGCAATATATACAAAGATATCGACCGTCTACCTGTTTCATTCATTGTTCTACTTGTCGAAAATTACAAATAATTTCCGATAAAGGATTAACCATTGGGGCTCATTGTTCACTTAAACTTGAAGAACAAAAAATTGGCGAATGGTACTGTTTGGATGCTTTGCGTACATCTTTCTTACACTATATGGAAGCAATATATACAATGATTTCAACCGTCTACGTGTTCCAATCATTGTTCTACTTGTCGAAATTTACAAATAATTTCCTTTAAAGGATTAACAATGGGGCTCGTAGTTCACTTAAACTTGAAGAACTAAAAATTGGCGAATGGTACTGTTTGGATGCTTTGGATATATGTTTCTTAGACTATATAGAAGCAATATATACATTGATTTCAACCGTCTAACTGTTCCACTCATTGTTCTACTTGTCGCAAGTTACAAATAATTTCCGATAAAGGATTAACAATGGGGCTCATTGTTCACTTAAACTTGAAGAACAAAAAATTGGCGAATGCTACTGTTTGGATGCTTTGCATATATGTTTCTTAGACTATATAGAAGCAATATATACAATGATTTCAACCGTCTACCAGTTCCATTCATTGTTCTACTTGTCAAAATTTACAAATAATTTCCGTTAAGGGATTAACAATGGGGATCGTAGTTTACTTAAACTTGAAGAACAAAAAATTGGCGAATTGTACTGTTTGGATGCTTTGCATATATGTTTCTTAGACTATATAGAAGCAATATATACATTGATTTCAACCGTCTACCTGTTCCATTCATTGTTCTACTTGTCGGAAGTTACAAATAATTTCCGTTAAAGTATTAACAATGGGGCTCGTAGTTCACTTAAACATGAAGATGAAATAATTGGCGAATGGTACTGTTTGGATGCTTTGCATATATGTTTCTTAGACTATATAGAAGCAATATATACAAAGATTTCAACCGTCTACCTGTTCCATTCATTGTGCTACTTGTCGAAAGTTACAAATAATTTCCGATAACGGATTAACCATTGGGGCTCATTGTTCACTTAAACTTGAAGAACAAAAAATTGGCGAATGCTACTGTTTGGATGCTTTGCATATAAGTTTCTTAGATTATATAGAAGCAATATATACAAAGATTTCAACCTTCTACCTGTTCCATTCATTGTTCTACTTGTCGAAAATTACAAATAATTTCCGATAAAGGATTAACCATTGGGGCTCATTGTTCACTTAAACTTGAAGAACAATAAATTGGCGAATTGTACTGTTTGGATGCTTTGCATATATGTTTCTTAGACTATTTAGAAGCAATATATACAATGATTTCAACCGTCTACATGATCCATTCATTGTTCTACTTGTGGAAATTTACAAATAATTTCCTTTAAAGGATTAACAATGGGGCTCGTAGTTCACTTAAACATGAAGATGAAATAATTGGCGAATTGTACTGTTTGGATGCTTTGCATATATGTTTCTTAGATTATAAAGAAGCAATATATACAAAGATTTCAACCGTCTACCTGTTCCATTCATTGTTCTACTTGTCGCAAGTTACAAATAATTTCCTTTAAAGGATTAACAATGGGGCTCGTAGTTCACTTAAACTTGAAGAACAAAAAATTGGCGAATGGTACTGTTTAGATGCTTTGCATATATGTTTCTTAGACTATATAGAAGCAATATATACAAAGATTTGAACCGTCTACCAGTTCCATTCATTGTTCTACTTGTCGAAAGTTACAAATAATTTCCGATAACGGATTAACCATTGGGGCTCATTGTTCACTTAAACTTGAAGAACAAAAAATTGGCGAATTATACTGTTTGGATGCTTTGCATATATGTTTCTTATACTATATAGAAGCAATATATACAAAGATTTCAACCGTCTACCTGTTCCATTCAATGTTCTACTTGTCGAAATTTACAAATAATTTCCTTTAAAGGATTAACAATGGGGATCGTATTTTACTTAAACTTGAAGATCAAATAATTGGCGAATTGTACTGTTTGGACGCTTTGCATATATGTTTCTTAGACTATATAGAAGCAATATATACAATGATTTCAACAGTCTACCAGTTCCATTCATTGTTCTACTTGTAGAAAGATACAAATAATTTCCGTTTCATGATTATCAATGGGGCTCGTTGTTCACTTAAACTTGAAGAACAAAAAATTGGCGAATGGTACTGTTTGGATGCTTTGCATATATGTTTCTTAGATTATATAGAAGCAATATATACAAAGATATCGACCGTCTACCTGTTTCATTCATTGTTCTACTTGTCGAAAATTACAAATAATTTCCGATAAAGGATTAACCATTGGGGCTCATTGTTCACTTAAACTTGAAGAACAAAAAATTGGCGAATGGTACTGTTTGGATGCTTTGCGTACATCTTTCTTACACTATATGGAAGCAATATATACAATGATTTCAACCGTCTACGTGTTCCAATCATTGTTCTACTTGTCGAAATTTACAAATAATTTCCTTTAAAGGATTAACAATGGGGCTCGTAGTTCACTTAAACTTGAAGAACTAAAAATTGGCGAATTGTACTGTTTCGATGCTTTGCATATATGTTTCTTAGACTATTTAGAAGTAATATATAGAAAGATTTCACCCGTCTACCTGTACTATTCATTGTTCTACTTGTAGAAAGTTACAAATAATTTCCTTTAAAGTATTAACAATGGGGCTCGTAGTTCACTTAAACTTGAAGAGCAAAAAATTGGCGAATTGTACTGTTTGGACGCTTTGCATATAAGTTTCTTGGACTATATAGAAGCAATATATACAATGATTTCAACAGTCTACCTGTTCCATACATTGTTCTACTTGTCGAAATTTACAAATAATTTCCTTTAAAGGATTAACAATGCGGCTCGTTGTTCACTTAAACCTGAAGAACAAATAATTGGCGGATTGTACTGTTTGGATGATCTGCAGATATGTTTCTTAGACTCTATAGCAGCAATATATATATACAATGATTTCAACCGTCTACCTGTTCCATTCATTGTTCTACTTGTCGAAAGTTACAAATAATTTCCGTTAAGGGATTAACAATGGGGATCGTAGTTTACTTAAACTTGAAGAACAAAAAATTGGCGAATTGTACTGTTTGGATGCTTTGCATATATGTTTCTTAGACTATTTAGAAGCAATATATACAATGATTTCAACCGTCTACCTATTCCATTCATTGTTCTACTTGCCGAAATTTACAAATAATTTACTTTAAAGGATTAACAATGGGACTCGTAGATCACTTAAACTTGAAGAGCAAAAAATTGTCGAATTGTACTGTTTGGATGCTTTGCATATATGTTTCTTAGACTATATAGAAGCAATATATACAATGATTTCAACCGTCTACCTGTTCCATTCATTGTTCTACTTGTCGAAAGTTACAAATAATTTCCGTTAATGGATTAACAATGGGGATCGTAGTTTACTTAAACATGAAGAACAAAAAATTGGCGAATTGTACTGTTTGGATGCTTTGCATATATGTTTCTTTGACTATATAGAAGCAATATATACAATGATTTCAACCGTCTACCTATTCCATTCATTGTTCTACTTGCCGAAATTTACAAATAATTTCCTTTAAAGGATTAACAATGGGGCTCGTAGTTCACTTAAACTTGAAGAGCAAAAAATTGTCGAATTGTACTGTTTGGATGCTTTGCATATATGTTTCTTAGACTATATAGAAGCAATATATACAATGATTTCAACCGTCTACCTGTTCCATTCATTGTTCTACTTGTCGAAATTTACAAATAATTTCCTTTAAAGGATTAACAATGGGGCTCGTACTTCACTTAAACTTGAAGAACAAAAAATTGGCGAATTGTACTGTTTGGATGCTTTGCATATATGTTTCTTAGATTATATAGAAGCAATATATACAAAGATTTCAACCGTCTACCTGTTCCATTCATTGTTCTACTTGCCGAAAGTTACAAATAATTTCCTTTAAAGGATTAACAATGGGGCTCGTTGTTCACTTAAACTTGAAGAATAATAAATTGGCGAATTGTACTGTTTGGATGCTTTGCATATATATTTCTTAGAGTATATAGACGCAATATATACAAGGATTTCAACCGTCTACCTGTTCCATTCATTGTTCTACTTGTCGAAAGTTACAAATAATTACGGATAAATGATTAACCATTGGGGCTCATTGTTCACTTAAACTTGAAGAACAAAAAATTGGCGAATGGTACTGTTTGGATGCTTTGCATATAAGTTTTTTAGACTATATAGAAGCAATATATACAAAGATTTCAACCGTCTACCTGTTCCATTCATTGTTCTACTTGTCGAAAGTTACAAATAATTTCCGAAAACGGATTAACCATTGGGGCTCATTGTTCACTTAAACTTGAAGAACAAAAAATTGGCGAATTGTACTGTTTGGATGCTTTGCATATATGTTTCTTAGACTATATAGAAGCAATATATACAATGATTTCAACAATCTACCTGTTCCATTCATTGTTTTACTTGTCGAAAGTTACAAATAATTTCCGATAAAGGATTAACAATGGGGCTCATTGTTCACTTAAACTTGAAGAACAAAAAATTGGCGAATGGTACTGTTTGGATGCTTTGCATATATGTTTCTTAGACTATATGGAAGCAATATATAGAAAGATTTCAACCGTCTACCTGTTCTATTCATTGTTCCACTTCTCGAAAGTTACAAATAATTTCCGATAAAGGATTAACAATGGGGCTCATTGTTCACTTAAACTTGAAGAACAAAAAATTGGCGAATGGTACTGTTTGGATGCTTTGGATATAAGTTTCTTAGACTATATAGAAGCAATATATACAAAGATTTCAACCGTCTACCTGTTCTATTCATTGTTCTACTTGTCGGAAGTTACAAATAATTTCCGTTAAAGTATTAACAATGGGGCTCGTAGTTCACTTAAACATGAAGATGAAATAATTGGCGAATGGTACTGTTTGGATGCTTTGCATATATGTTTCTTAGACTATATAGAAGCAATATATACAATGATTTCAACAGTCTACCTGTTTTATTCATTGTTCTACTTGTCGAAAATTACAAATAATTTCCGATAAAGGATTAACCATTGGGGCTCATTGTTCACTTAAACTTGAAGAACAAAAAATTGGCGAATGGTACTGTTTGGATGCTTTGCGTACATCTTTCTTACACTATATGGAAGCAATATATACAAAGATTACAACCGTCTACGTGTTCCAATCATTGTTCTACTTGTCGAAATTTACAAATAATTTCCTTTAAAGGATTAACAATGGGGCTCGTAGTTCACTTAAACTTGAAGAACTAAAAATTGGCGAATTGTACTGTTTCGATGCTTTGCATATATGTTTCTTAGACTATTTAGAAGTAATATATAGAAAGATTTCACCCGTCTACCTGTACTATTCATTGTTCTACTTGTAGAAAGTTACAAATAATTTCCTTTAAAGTATTAACAATGGGGCTCGTAGTTCACTTAAACTTGAAGAGCAAAAAATTGGCGAATTGTACTGTTTGGACGCTTTGCATATAAGTTTCTTGGACTATATAGAAGCAATATATACAATGATTTCAACCGTCTACCTGTTCCATTCATTGTTCTACTTGTCGAAAATTACAAATAATTTCCGATAAAGGATTAACCATTGGGGCTCATTGTTCACTTAAACTTGAAGAACAAAAAATTGGCGAATGGTACTGTTTGGATGCTTTGCGTACATCTTTCTTACACTATATGGAAGCAATATATACAAAGATTACAACCGTCTACGTGTTCCAATCATTGTTCTACTTGTCGAAATTTACAAATAATTTCCTTTAAAGGATTAACAATGGGGCTCGTAGTTCACTTAAACTTGAAGAACTAAAAATTGGCGAATTGTACTGTTTCGATGCTTTGCATATATGTTTCTTAGACTATTTAGAAGTAATATATAGAAAGATTTCACCCGTCTACCTGTACTATTCATTGTTCTACTTGTAGAAAGTTACAAATAATTTCCTTTAAAGTATTAACAATGGGGCTCGTAGTTCACTTAAACTTGAAGAGCAAAAAATTGGCGAATTGTACTGTTTGGACGCTTTGCATATAAGTTTCTTGGACTATATAGAAGCAATATATACAATGATTTCAACCGTCTACCTGTTCCATTCATTGTTCTACTTGTCGAAAATTACAAATAATTTCCGATAAAGGATTAACCATTGGGGCTCATTGTTCACTTAAACTTGAAGAACAAAAAATTGGCGAATGGTACGGTTTGGATGCTTTGCGTACATGTTTCTTAGACTATATGGAAGCAATATATACAAAGATTTCAACCGTCTACGTGTTCCAATCATTGTTCTACTTGTCGAAATTTACAAATAATTTCCTTTAAAGGATTAACAATGGGGCTCGTTGTTCACTTAAACTTGAAGAATAATAAATTGGCGAATTGTACTGTTTGGATGCTTTGCATATATATTTCTTAGAGTATATAGACGCAATATATACAAGGATTTCAACCGTCTACCTGTTCCATTCATTGTTCTACTTGTCGAAAGTTACAAATAATTACGGATAAATGATTAACCATTGGGGCTCATTGTTCACTTAAACTTGAAGAACAAAAAATTGGCGAATGGTACTGTTTGGATGCTTTGCATATAAGTTTTTTAGACTATATAGAAGCAATATATACAAAGATTTCAACCGTCTACCTGTTCCATTCATTGTTCTACTTGTCGAAAGTTACAAATAATTTCCGAAAACGGATTAACCATTGGGGCTCATTGTTCACTTAAACTTGAAGAACAAAAAATTGGCGAATTGTACTGTTTGGATGCTTTGCATATATATTTCTTAGAGTATATAGACGCAATATATACAAGGATTTCAACCGTCTACCTGTTCCATTCATTGTTCTACTTGTCGAAAGTTACAAATAATTACGGATAAATGATTAACCATTGGGGCTCATTGTTCACTTAAACTTGAAGAACAAAAAATTGGCGAATGGTACTGTTTGGATGCTTTGCATATAAGTTTTTTAGACTATATAGAAGCAATATATACAAAGATTTCACCCGTCTACTTGTACTATTCATTGTTCTACTTGTAGAAAGTTACAAATAATTTCCTTTAAAGTATTAACAATGGGGCTCGTAGTTCACTTAAACTTGAAGAGCAAAAAATTGGCGAATTGTACTGTTTGGACGCTTTGCATATAAGTTTCTTGGACTATATAGAAGCAATATATACAATGATTTCAACCGTCTACCTGTTCCATTCATTGTTCTACTTGTCGAAAATTACAAATAATTCCCGATAAAGGATTAACCATTGGGGCTCATTGTTCACTTAAACTTGAAGAACAAAAAATTGGCGAATTGTACTGTTTGGATGCTTTGCATATATGTTTCTTAGACTATTTAGAAGCAATATATACAATGATTTCAACCGTCTACCTATTCCATTCATTGTTCTACTTGCCGAAATTTACAAATAATTTACTTTAAAGGATTAACAATGGGACTCGTAGATCACTTAAACTTGAAGAGCAAAAAATTGTCGAATTGTACTGTTTGGATGCTTTGCATATATGTTTCTTAGACTATATAGAAGCAATATATACAATGATTTCAACCGTCTACCTGTTCCATTCATTGTTCTACTTGTCGAAAGTTACAAATAATTTCCGTTAATGGATTAACAATGGGGATCGTAGTTTACTTAAACATGAAGAACAAAAAATTGGCGAATTGTACTGTTTGGATGCTTTGCATATATGTTTCTTTGACTATATAGAAGCAATATATACAATGATTTCAACCGTCTACCTATTCCATTCATTGTTCTACTTGCCGAAATTTACAAATAATTTCCTTTAAAGGATTAACAATGGGGCTCGTAGTTCACTTAAACTTGAAGAGCAAAAAATTGTCGAATTGTACTGTTTGGATGCTTTGCATATATGTTTCTTAGACTATATAGAAGCAATATATACAATGATTTCAACCGTCTACCTGTTCCATTCATTGTTCTACTTGTCGAAATTTACAAATAATTTCCTTTAAAGGATTAACAATGGGGCTCGTACTTCACTTAAACTTGAAGAACAAAAAATTGGCGAATTGTACTGTTTGGATGCTTTGCATATATGTTTCTTAGATTATATAGAAGCAATATATACAAAGATTTCAACCGTCTACCTGTTCCATTCATTGTTCTACTTGCCGAAAGTTACAAATAATTTCCTTTAAAGGATTAACAATGGGGCTCGTTGTTCACTTAAACTTGAAGAATAATAAATTGGCGAATTGTACTGTTTGGATGCTTTGCATATATATTTCTTAGAGTATATAGACGCAATATATACAAGGATTTCAACCGTCTACCTGTTCCATTCATTGTTCTACTTGTCGAAAGTTACAAATAATTACGGATAAATGATTAACCATTGGGGCTCATTGTTCACTTAAACTTGAAGAACAAAAAATTGGCGAATGGTACTGTTTGGATGCTTTGCATATAAGTTTTTTAGACTATATAGAAGCAATATATACAAAGATTTCAACCGTCTACCTGTTCCATTCATTGTTCTACTTGTCGAAAGTTACAAATAATTTCCGAAAACGGATTAACCATTGGGGCTCATTGTTCACTTAAACTTGAAGAACAAAAAATTGGCGAATTGTACTGTTTGGATGCTTTGCATATATGTTTCTTAGACTATATAGAAGCAATATATACAATGATTTCAACAATCTACCTGTTCCATTCATTGTTTTACTTGTCGAAAGTTACAAATAATTTCCGATAAAGGATTAACAATGGGGCTCATTGTTCACTTAAACTTGAAGAACAAAAAATTGGCGAATGGTACTGTTTGGATGCTTTGCATATATGTTTCTTAGACTATATGGAAGCAATATATAGAAAGATTTCAACCGTCTACCTGTTCTATTCATTGTTCCACTTCTCGAAAGTTACAAATAATTTCCGATAAAGGATTAACAATGGGGCTCATTGTTCACTTAAACTTGAAGAACAAAAAATTGGCGAATGGTACTGTTTGGATGCTTTGGATATAAGTTTCTTAGACTATATAGAAGCAATATATACAAAGATTTCAACCGTCTACCTGTTCTATTCATTGTTCTACTTGTCGGAAGTTACAAATAATTTCCGTTAAAGTATTAACAATGGGGCTCGTAGTTCACTTAAACATGAAGATGAAATAATTGGCGAATGGTACTGTTTGGATGCTTTGCATATATGTTTCTTAGACTATATAGAAGCAATATATACAATGATTTCAACAGTCTACCTGTTTTATTCATTGTTCTACTTGTCGAAAATTACAAATAATTTCCGATAAAGGATTAACCATTGGGGCTCATTGTTCACTTAAACTTGAAGAACAAAAAATTGGCGAATGGTACTGTTTGGATGCTTTGCGTACATCTTTCTTACACTATATGGAAGCAATATATACAAAGATTACAACCGTCTACGTGTTCCAATCATTGTTCTACTTGTCGAAATTTACAAATAATTTCCTTTAAAGGATTAACAATGGGGCTCGTAGTTCACTT
Source organism: Cerceris ruficornis (assembly GCA_963989415.1). Classification (NCBI taxonomy): domain Eukaryota; kingdom Metazoa; phylum Arthropoda; class Insecta; order Hymenoptera; family Crabronidae; genus Cerceris; species Cerceris ruficornis. The sequence goes on from CAXDIW010000013.1 coordinate 11,997, forward strand.
AAACTTGAAGAACTAAAAATTGGCGAATTGTACTGTTTCGATGCTTTGCATATATGTTTCTTAGACTATTTAGAAGTAATATATAGAAAGATTTCACCCGTCTACCTGTACTATTCATTGTTCTACTTGTAGAAAGTTACAAATAATTTCCTTTAAAGTATTAACAATGGGGCTCGTAGTTCACTTAAACTTGAAGAGCAAAAAATTGGCGAATTGTACTGTTTGGACGCTTTGCATATAAGTTTCTTGGACTATATAGAAGCAATATATACAATGATTTCAACCGTCTACCTGTTCCATTCATTGTTCTACTTGTCGAAAATTACAAATAATTTCCGATAAAGGATTAAGCATTGGGGCTCATTGTTCACTTAAACTTGAAGAACAAAAAATTGGCGAATGGTACTGTTTGGATGCTTTGCGTACATCTTTCTTACACTATATGGAAGCAATATATACAAAGATTACAACCGTCTACGTGTTCCAATCATTGTTCTACTTGTCGAAATTTACAAATAATTTCCTTTAAAGGATTAACAATGGGGCTCGTAGTTCACTTAAACTTGAAGAACTAAAAATTGGCGAATTGTACTGTTTCGATGCTTTGCATATATGTTTCTTAGACTATTTAGAAGTAATATATAGAAAGATTTCACCCGTCTACCTGTACTATTCATTGTTCTACTTGTAGAAAGTTACAAATAATTTCCTTTAAAGTATTAACAATGGGGCTCGTAGTTCACTTAAACTTGAAGAGCAAAAAATTGGCGAATTGTACTGTTTGGACGCTTTGCATATAAGTTTCTTGGACTATATAGAAGCAATATATACAATGATTTCAACCGTCTACCTGTTCCATTCATTGTTCTACTTGTCGAAAATTACAAATAATTTCCGATAAAGGATTAACCATTGGGGCTCATTGTTCACTTAAACTTGAAGAACAAAAAATTGGCGAATGGTACGGTTTGGATGCTTTGCGTACATGTTTCTTAGACTATATGGAAGCAATATATACAAAGATTTCAACCGTCTACGTGTTCCAATCATTGTTCTACTTGTCGAAATTTACAAATAATTTCCTTTAAAGGATTAACAATGGGGCTCGTTGTTCACTTAAACTTGAAGAATAATAAATTGGCGAATTGTACTGTTTGGATGCTTTGCATATATATTTCTTAGAGTATATAGACGCAATATATACAAGGATTTCAACCGTCTACCTGTTCCATTCATTGTTCTACTTGTCGAAAGTTACAAATAATTACGGATAAATGATTAACCATTGGGGCTCATTGTTCACTTAAACTTGAAGAACAAAAAATTGGCGAATGGTACTGTTTGGATGCTTTGCATATAAGTTTTTTAGACTATATAGAAGCAATATATACAAAGATTTCAACCGTCTACCTGTTCCATTCATTGTTCTACTTGTCGAAAGTTACAAATAATTTCCGAAAACGGATTAACCATTGGGGCTCATTGTTCACTTAAACTTGAAGAACAAAAAATTGGCGAATTGTACTGTTTGGATGCTTTGCATATATGTTTCTTAGACTATATAGAAGCAATATATACAATGATTTCAACAATCTACCTGTTCCATTCATTGTTTTACTTGTCGAAAGTTACAAATAATTTCCGATAAAGGATTAACAATGGGGCTCATTGTTCACTTAAACTTGAAGAACAAAAAATTGGCGAATGGTACTGTTTGGATGCTTTGCATATATGTTTCTTAGACTATATGGAAGCAATATATAGAAAGATTTCAACCGTCTACCTGTTCTATTCATTGTTCCACTTCTCGAAAGTTACAAATAATTTCCGATAAAGGATTAACAATGGGGCTCATTGTTCACTTAAACTTGAAGAACAAAAAATTGGCGAATGGTACTGTTTGGATGCTTTGGATATATGTTTCTTAGACTATATAGAAGCAATATATACATTGATTTCAACCGTCTAACTGTTCCACTCATTGTTCTACTTGTCGCAAGTTACAAATAATTTCCGATAAAGGATTAACAATGGGGCTCATTGTTCACTTAAACTTGAAGAACAAAAAATTGGCGAATGCTACTGTTTGGATGCTTTGCATATATGTTTCTTAGACTATATAGAAGCAATATATACAATGATTTCAACCTTCTACCTGTTCCATTCATTGTTCTACTTGTCGAAAATTACAAATAATTTCCGATAAAGGATTAACCATTGGGGTTCATTGTTCACTTAAACTTGAAGATAAAAAAATTGGCGAATGTTACTGTTTTGATGCTTTGCATATAAGTTTCTTAGACTATATAGAAGCAATATATACAAAGATTTCAACCGTCTACCTGTTCCATTCATAGTTCTACTTGTCGAAAGTTACAAATAATTTCCGAAAACGGATTAACCATTGGGGCTCATTGTTCACTTAAACTTGAAGAACAAAAAATTGGCGAATTGTACTCTTTGGATGCTTTGCATATATGTTTCTTAGACTATATAGAAGCAATATATACAATGATTTCAACAATCTACCTGTTCCATTCTTTGTTTCACTTGTCGAAAGTTACAAATAATTTCCGATAAAGGATTAACAATGGGGCTCATTGTTCACTTAAACTTGAAGAACAAAAAATTGGCGAATGCTACTGTTTGGATGCTTTGCATATATGTTTCTTAGACTATATGGAAGCAATATATACAAAGATTTCGACCGTCTACCTGTTTCATTCATTGTTCTACTTGTCGAAAATTACAAATAATTTCCGATAAAGGATTAACCATTGGGGCTCATTGTTCACTTAAACTTGAAGAACAAAAAATTGGCGAATGGTACTGTTTGGATGCTTTGCGTACATCTTTCTTACACTATATGGAAGCAATATATACAAAGATTTCAACCGTCTACGTGTTCCAATCATTGTTCTACTTGTCGAAATTTACAAATAATTTCCTTTAAAGGATTAACAATGGGGCTCGTAGTTCACTTAAACTTGAAGAACTAAAAATTGGCGAATTGTACTGTTTGGATGCTTTGCATATTTGTTTCGCAGACTATATAGAAGCAATATATACAATGATTTCAACCGTCTACATGATCCATTCATTGTTCTACTTGTGGAAATTTACAAATAATTTCCTTTAAAGGATTAACAATGGGGCTCGTAGTTCACTTAAACATGAAGATGAAATAATTGGCGAATTGTACTGTTTGGATGCTTTGCATATATGTTTCTTAGATTATAAAGGAGCAATATATACAAAGATTTCAACCGTCTACCTGTTCCATTCATTGTTCTACTTGTCGCAAGTTACAAATAATTTCCTTTAAAGGATTAACAATGGGGCTCGTAGTTCACTTAAACTTGAAGAACAAAAAATTGGCGAATGGTACTGTTTAGATGCTTTGCATATATGTTTCTTAGACTATATAGAAGCAATATATACAAAGATTTCAACCGTCTACCAGTTCCATTCATTGTTCTACTTGTCGAAAGTTACAAATAATTTCCGATAACGGATTAACCATTGGGGCTCATTGTTCACTTAAACTTGAAGAACAAAAAATTGGCGAATTATACTGTTTGGATGCTTTGCATATATGTTTCTTATACTATATAGAAGCAATATATACAAAGATTTCAACCGTCTACCTGTTCCATTCAATGTTCTACTTGTCGAAATTTACAAATAATTTCCTTTAAAGGATTAACAATGGGGATCGTATTTTACTTAAACTTGAAGATCAAATAATTGGCGAATTGTACTGTTTGGACGCTTTGCATATATGTTTCTTAGACTATATAGAAGCAATATATACAATGATTTCAACAGTCTACCAGTTCCATTCATTGTTCTACTTGTAGAAAGATACAAATAATTTCCGTTTCATGATTATCAATGGGGCTCGTTGTTCACTTAAACTTGAAGAACAAAAAATTGGCGAATGGTACTGTTTGGACGCTTTGCATATAAGTTTCTTGGACTATATAGAAGCAATATATACAATGATTTCAACAGTCTACCTGTTCCATACATTGTTCTACTTGTCGAAATTTACAAATAATTTCCTTTAAAGGATTAACAATGCGGCTCGTTGTTCACTTAAACCTGAAGAACAAATAATTGGCGGATTGTACTGTTTGGATGATCTGCAGATATGTTTCTTAGACTCTATAGCAGCAATATATACAATGATTTCAACCGTCTACCTGTTCCATTCATTGTTCTACTTGTCGAAAGTTACAAATAATTTCCGTTAAGGGATTAACAATGGGGATCGTAGTTTACTTAAACTTGAAGAACAAAAAATTGGCGAATTGTACTGTTTGGATGCTTTGCATATATGTTTCTTAGACTATTTAGAAGCAATATATACAATGATTTCAACCGTCTACCTATTCCATTCATTGTTCTACTTGCCGAAATTTACAAATAATTTACTTTAAAGGATTAACAATGGGACTCGTAGTTCACTTAAACTTGAAGAGCAAAAAATTGTCGAATTGTACTGTTTGGATGCTTTGCATATATGTTTCTTAGACTATATAGAAGCAATATATACAATGATTTCAACCGTCTACCTGTTCCATTCATTGTTCTACTTGTCGAAAGTTACAAATAATTTCCGTTAATGGATTAACAATGGGGATCGTAGTTTACTTAAACATGAAGAACAAAAAATTGGCGAATTGTACTGTTTGGATGCTTTGCATATATGTTTCTTTGACTATATAGAAGCAATATATACAATGATTTCAACCGTCTACCTATTCCATTCATTGTTCTACTTGCCGAAATTTACAAATAATAACCTTTAAAGGATTAACAATGGGGCTCGTAGTTCACTTAAACTTGAAGAGCAAAAAATTGTCGAATTGTACTGTTTGGATGCTTTGCATATATGTTTCTTAGACTATATAGAAGCAATATATACAATGATTTCAACCGTCTACCTGTTCCATTCATTGTTCTACTTGTCGAAATTTACAAATAATTTCCTTTAAAGGATTAACAATGGGGCTCGTACTTCACTTAAACCTGAAGAACAAAAAATTGGCGAATTGTACTGTTTGGATGCTTTGCATATATGTTGCTTAGATTATATAGAAGCAATATATACAAAGATTTCAACCGTCTACCTGTTCCATTCATTGTTCTACTTGCCGAAAGTTACAAATAATTTCCGATAAAGGATTAACCATTGGGGCTCATTGTTCACTTAAACTTGAAGAACAAAAAATTGGCGAATGGTACTGTTTGGATGCTTTGCATATATGTTTCTTAGACTATATAGAAGCAATATATACAAAGATTTCAACCGTCTACCTGTTCCATTCATTGTTCTACTTGCCGAAAGTTACAAATAATTTCCGATAAAGGATTAACCATTGGGGCTCATTGTTCACTTAAACTTGAAGAACAAAAAATTGGCGAATGGTACTGTTTGGATGCTTTGCATATATGTTTCTTAGATTATATAGAAGCAATATATACAAAGATTTCAATCGTCTACGTGTTCCAATCATTGTTCTACTTTTCGAAATTTACAAATAATTTCCTTTAAAGGATTAACAATGCGGCTCGTTGTTCACTTAAACTTGAAGAACAAAAAATTGGCGAATGGTACTGTTTATATGCTTTGCATATAAGTTTCTTAGACTATATAGAAGCAATATATACAAAGATTTCAACCGTCTACCTGTTCTATTCATTGTTCTACTTGTCGGAAATTACAAATAATTTCCGTTAAAGTATTAACAATGGGGCTCGTAGTTCACTTAAACATGAAGATGAAATAATTGGCGAATGGTACTGTTTGGATGCTTTGCATATATGTTTCTTAGACTATATAGAAGCAATATATACAAAGATTTCAACCGTCTACCTGTTCCCTTCATTGTTCTACTTGTCGAAAGTTACAAATAATTTCCGATAACGGATTAACTATTGGGGCTCATTGTTCACTTAAACTTGAAGAACAAAAAATTGGCTAATTGTACTGTTTGGATGCTTTGCATATATGTTTCTTAGACTATATAGAAGCAATATATACAATGATTTCAACCGTCTACCTGTTCCATTCATTGTTCTACTTGTCGAAAATTACAAATAATTTCCGATAAAGGATTAACCATTGGGGCTCATTGTTCACTTAAACTTGAAGAACAAAAAATTGGCGAATGGTACGGTTTGGATGCTTTGCGTACATGTTTCTTAGACTATATGGAAGCAATATATACAAAGATTTCAACCGTCTACGTGTTCCAATCATTGTTCTACTTGTCGAAATTTACAAATAATTTCCTTTAAAGGATTAACAATGGGGCTCGTTGTTCACTTAAACTTGAAGAATAATAAATTGGCGAATTGTACTGTTTGGATGCTTTGCATATATATTTCTTAGACTATATAGACGCAATATATACAAGGATTTCAACCGTCTACCTGTTCCATTCATTGTTCTACTTGTCGAAAGTTACAAATAATTACGGATAAATGATTAACCATTGGGGCTCATTGTTCACTTAAACTTGAAGAACAAAAAATTGGCGAATGGTACTGTTTGGATGCTTTGCATATAAGTTTCTTAGACTATATAGAAGCAATATATACAAAGATTTCAACCGTCTACCTGTTCCATTCATTGTTCTACTTGTCGAAAGTTACAAATAATTTCCGAAAACGGATTAACCATTGGGGCTCATTGTTCACTTAAACTTGAAGAACAAAAAATTGGCGAATTGTACTGTTTGGATGCTTTGCATATATGTTTCTTAGACTATATAGAAGCAATATATACAATGATTTCAACAATCTACCTGTTCCATTCATTGTTTTACTTGTCGAAAGTTACAAATAATTTCCGATAAAGGATTAACAATGGGGCTCATTGTTCACTTAAACTTTAAGAACAAAAAATTGGCGAATTGTACTGTTTGGATGCTTTGCATATATGTTTCTTTGACTATATAGAAGCAATATATACAATGATTTCAACCGTCTACCTATTCCATTCATTGTTCTACTTGCCGAAATTTACAAATAATAACCTTTAAAGGATTAACAATGGGGCTCGTAGTTCACTTAAACTTGAAGAGCAAAAAATTGTCGAATTGTACTGTTTGGATGCTTTGCATATATGTTTCTTAGACTATATAGAAGCAATATATACAATGATTTCAACCGTCTACCTGTTCCATTCATTGTTCTACTTGTCGAAATTTACAAATAATTTCCTTTAAAGGATTAACAATGGGGCTCGTACTTCACTTAAACTTGAAGAACAAAAAATTGGCGAATTGTACTGTTTGGATGCTTTGCATATATGTTTCTTAGATTATATAGAAGCAATATATACAAAGATTTCAACCGTCTACCTGTTCCATTCATTGTTCTACTTGCCGAAAGTTACAAATAATTTCCGATAAAGGATTAACCATTGGGGCTCATTGTTCACTTAAACTTGAAGAACAAAAAATTGGCGAATGGTACTGTTTGGATGCTTTGCATATATGTTTCTTAGACTATATAGAAGCAATATATACAAAGATTTCAACCGTCTACCTGTTCCATTCATTGTTCTACTTGCCGAAAGTTACAAATAATTTCCGATAAAGGATTAACCATTGGGGCTCATTGTTCACTTAAACTTGAAGAACAAAAAATTGGCGAATGGTACTGTTTGGATGCTTTGCATATATGTTTCTTAGATTATATAGAAGCAATATATACAAAGATTTCAACCGTCTACGTGTTCCAATCATTGTTCTACTTTTCGAAATTTACAAATAATTTCCTTTAAAGGATTAACAATGCGGCTCGTTGTTCACTTAAACTTGAAGAACAAAAAATTGGCGAATGGTACTGTTTATATGCTTTGCATATAAGTTTCTTAGACTATATAGAAGCAATATATACAAAGATTTCAACCGTCTACCTGTTCTATTCATTGTTCTACTTGTCGGAAGTTACAAATAATTTCCGTTAAAGTATTAACAATGGGGCTCGTAGTTCACTTAAACATGAAGATGAAATAATTGGCGAATGGTACTGTTTGGATGCTTTGCATATATGTTTCTTAGACTATATAGAAGCAATATATACAAAGATTTCAACCGTCTACCTGTTCCATTCATTGTTCTACTTGTCGAAATTTACAAATAATTTCCTTTAAAGGATTAACAATGGGGCTCGTAGTTCACTTAAACTTGAAGAACAATAAATTGGCGAATTCTACTGTTTGGATGCTTTGCATATATGTTTCTTAGACTATATAGAAGCAATATATACAAAGATTTCAACCGTCTACCTGTTCCATTCATTGTTCTACTTGCCGAAAGTTACAAATAATTTCCGATAAAGGATTAACCATTGGGGCTCATTGTTCACTTAAACTTGAAGAACAAAAAATTGGCGAATGGTACTGTTTGGATGCTTTGCATATATGTTTCTTAGATTATATAGAAGCAATATATACAAAGATTTCAACCGTCTACGTGTTCCAATCATTGTTCTACTTTTAGAAATTTACAAATAATTTCCTTTAAAGGATTAACAATGCGGCTCGTTGTTCACTTAAACTTGAAGAACAAAAAATTGGCGAATGGTACTGTTTGGACGCTTTGCATATAAGTTTCTTGGACTATATAGAAGCAATATATACATTGATTTCAACCATCTACCTGTTCCATTCTTTGTTCTACTTGTCGCAAGTTACAAATAATTTCCGTTAAAGTATTAACAATGGGGCTCGTTGTTCACTTAAACTTGAAGAACAAATAATTGGCGGATTGTACTGTTTGGATGCTCTGCAGATATGTTTCTTAGACTATATAGAAGCAATATATACAATGATTTCAACCGTCTACCTGTTCCATTCATTGTTCTACTTGTCGAAAGTTACAAATAATTTCCGTTAAGGGATTAACAATGGGGATCGTAGTTTACTTAAACTTGAAGAACAAAAAATTGGCGAATTGTACTGTTTGGATGCTTTGCATATATGTTTCTTAGATTATATAGAAGCAATATATACAAAGATTTCAACCGTCTACTTGTTCCAATCATTGTTCTACTTTTCGAAATTTACAAATAATTTCCTTTAAAGGATTAACAATGCGGCTCGTTGTTCACTTAAACTTGAAGAACAAAAAATTGGCGAATGGTACTGTTTGGATGCTTTGCATATATGTTTCTTAGACTATATAGAAGCAATATATACATTGATTTCAACCATCTACCTGTTCCATTCATTGTTCTACTTGTCGCAAGTTACAAATAATTTCCGTTAAAGTATTAACAATGGGGCTCGTAGTTCACTTAAACTTGAAGAACAAGAAATTGGCGAATTGTACTGTTTGGATGATCTGCAGCTATGTTTCTTAGACTATATAGAAGCAATATATACAATGATTTCAACCGTCTACCTGTTCCATTCATTGTTCTACTTGTCGAAAGTTACAAATAATTTCCGTTAAGGGATTAACAATGGGGCTCGTAGTTCACTTAAACTTGAAGAACAATAAATTGGCGAATTCTACTGTTTGGATGCTTTGCATATATGTTTCTTAGACTATATAGAAGCAATATATACAAAGATTTCAACCGTCTACCTGTTCCATTCATTGTTCTACTTGCCGAAAGTTACAAATAATTTCCGATAAAGGATTAACCATTGGGGCTCATTGTTCACTTAAACTTGAAGAACAAAAAATTGGCGAATTGTACTGTTTGGATGCTTTGCATATTTGTTTCGCAGACTATATAGAAGCAATATATACAATGATTTCAACCGTCTACATGATCCATTCATTGTTCTACTTGTGGAAATTTACAAATAATTTCCTTTAAAGGATTAACAATGGGGCTCGTAGTTCACTTAAACTTGAAGAACAATAAATTGGCGAATTGTACTGTTTGGATGCTTTGCATATATGTTTCTTAGACTATTTAGAAGCAATATATAGAAAGATTTCACCCGTCTACCTGTACTATTCATTGTTCTACTTGTCGAAAGTTACAAATAATTTCCGATAACGGATTAACCATTGGGGTTCATTGTTCACTTAAACTTGAAGATAAAAAAATTGGCGAATGTTACTGTTTTGATGCTTTGCATATAAGTTTCTTAGACTATATAGAAGCAATATATACAAAGATTTCAACCGTCTACCTGTTCCATTCATAGTTCTACTTGTCGAAAGTTACAAATAATTTCCGAAAACGGATTAACCAGTGGGGCTCATTGTTCACTTAAACTTGAAGAACAAAAAATTGGCGAATTGTACTGTTTGGATGCTTTGCATATATGTTTCTTAGACTATATAGAAGCAATATATACAATGATTTCAACAATCTACCTGTTCCATTCTTTGTTTCACTTGTCGAAAGTTACAAATAATTTCCGATAAAGGATTAACAATGGGGCTCATTGTTCACTTAAACTTGAAGAACAAAAAATTGGCGAATGCTACTGTTTGGATGCTTTGCATATATGTTTCTTAGACTATATGGAAGCAATATATACAAAGATTTCGACCGTCTACCTGTTTCATTCATTGTTCTACTTGTCGAAAATTACAAATAATTTCCGATAAAGGATTAACCATTGGGGCTCATTGTTCACTTAAACTTGAAGAACAAAAAATTGGCGAATGGTACTGTTTGGATGCTTTGCGTACATCTTTCTTACACTATATGGAAGCAATATATACAAAGATTTCAACCGTCTACGTGTTCCAATCATTGTTCTACTTGTCGAAATTTACAAATAATTTCCTTTAAAGGATTAACAATGGGGCTCGTAGTTCACTTAAACTTGAAGAACTAAAAATTGGCGAATTGTACTGTTTGGATGCTTTGCATATTTGTTTCGCAGACTATATAGAAGCAATATATACAATGATTTCAACCGTCTACATGATCCATTCATTGTTCTACTTGTGGAAATTTACAAATAATTTCCTTTAAAGGATTAACAATGGGGCTCGTAGTTCACTTAAACATGAAGATGAAATAATTGGCGAATTGTACTGTTTGGATGCTTTGCATATATGTTTCTTAGATTATAAAGGAGCAATATATACAAAGATTTCAACCGTCTACCTGTTCCATTCATTGTTCTACTTGTCGGAAGTTACAAATAATTTCCGTTAAAGTATTAACAATGGGGCTCGTAGTTCACTTAAACATGAAGATGAAATAATTGGCGAATGGTACTGTTTGGATGCTTTGCATATATGTTTCTTAGACTATATAGAAGCAATATATACAAAGATTTCAACCGTCTACCTGTTCCATTCATTGTTCTACTTGTCGAAAGTTACAAATAATTTCCGATAACGGATTAACTATTGGGGCTCATTGTTCACTTAAACTTGAAGAACAAAAAATTGGCTAATTGTACTGTTTGGATGCTTTGCATATATGTTTCTTAGACTATATAGAAGCAATATATACAATGATTTCAACCGTCTACCTGTTCCATTCATTGTTTTACTTGTCGAAAATTACAAATAATTTCCGATAAAGGATTAACCATTGGGGCTCATTGTTCACTTAAACTTGAAGAACAAAAAATTGGCGAATGGTACGGTTTGGATGCTTTGCGTACATGTTTCTTAGACTATATGGAAGCAATATATACAAAGATTTCAACCGTCTACGTGTTCCAATCATTGTTCTACTTGTCGAAATTTACAAATAATTTCCTTTAAAGGATTAACAATGCGGCTCGTTGTTCACTTAAACTTGAAGAACAAAAAATTGGCGAATGGTACTGTTTATATGCTTTGCATATAAGTTTCTTAGACTATATAGAAGCAATATATACAAAGATTTCAACCGTCTACCTGTTCTATTCATTGTTCTACTTGTCGGAAGTTACAAATAATTTCCGTTAAAGTATTAACAATGGGGCTCGTAGTTCACTTAAACATGAAGATGAAATAATTGGCGAATGGTACTGTTTGGATGCTTTGCATATATGTTTCTTAGACTATATAGAAGCAATATATACAAAGATTTCAACCGTCTACCTGTTCCATTCATTGTTCTACTTGTCGAAATTTACAAATAATTTCCTTTAAAGGATTAACAATGGGGCTCGTAGTTCACTTAAACTTGAAGAACAATAAATTGGCGAATTCTACTGTTTGGATGCTTTGCATATATGTTTCTTAGACTATATAGAAGCAATATATACAAAGATTTCAACCGTCTACCTGTTCCATTCATTGTTCTACTTGCCGAAAGTTACAAATAATTTCCGATAAAGGATTAACCATTGGGGCTCATTGTTCACTTAAACTTGAAGAACAAAAAATTGGCGAATGGTACTGTTTGGATGCTTTGCATATATGTTTCTTAGATTATATAGAAGCAATATATACAAAGATTTCAACCGTCTACGTGTTCCAATCATTGTTCTACTTTTAGAAATTTACAAATAATTTCCTTTAAAGGATTAACAATGCGGCTCGTTGTTCACTTAAACTTGAAGAACAAAAAATTGGCGAATGGTACTGTTTGGACGCTTTGCATATAAGTTTCTTGGACTATATAGAAGCAATATATACATTGATTTCAACCATCTACCTGTTCCATTCTTTGTTCTACTTGTCGCAAGTTACAAATAATTTCCGTTAAAGTATTAACAATGGGGCTCGTTGTTCACTTAAACTTGAAGAACAAATAATTGGCGGATTGTACTGTTTGGATGCTCTGCAGATATGTTTCTTAGACTATATAGAAGCAATATATACAATGATTTCAACCGTCTACCTGTTCCATTCATTGTTCTACTTGTCGAAAGTTACAAATAATTTCCGTTAAGGGATTAACAATGGGGATCGTAGTTTACTTAAACTTGAAGAACAAAAAATTGGCGAATTGTACTGTTTGGATGCTTTGCATATATGTTTCTTAGATTATATAGAAGCAATATATACAAAGATTTCAACCGTCTACTTGTTCCAATCATTGTTCTACTTTTCGAAATTTACAAATAATTTCCTTTAAAGGATTAACAATGCGGCTCGTTGTTCACTTAAACTTGAAGAACAAAAAATTGGCGAATGGTACTGTTTGGATGCTTTGCATATATGTTTCTTAGACTATATAGAAGCAATATATACATTGATTTCAACCATCTACCTGTTCCATTCATTGTTCTACTTGTCGCAAGTTACAAATAATTTCCGTTAAAGTATTAACAATGGGGCTCGTAGTTCACTTAAACTTGAAGAACAAGAAATTGGCGAATTGTACTGTTTGGATGATCTGCAGCTATGTTTCTTAGACTATATAGAAGCAATATATACAATGATTTCAACCGTCTACCTGTTCCATTCATTGTTCTACTTGTCGAAAGTTACAAATAATTTCCGTTAAGGGATTAACAATGGGGCTCGTAGTTCACTTAAACTTGAAGAACAATAAATTGGCGAATTCTACTGTTTGGATGCTTTGCATATATGTTTCTTAGACTATATAGAAGCAATATATACAAAGATTTCAACCGTCTACCTGTTCCATTCATTGTTCTACTTGCCGAAAGTTACAAATAATTTCCGATAAAGGATTAACCATTGGGGCTCATTGTTCACTTAAACTTGAAGAACAAAAAATTGGCGAATTGTACTGTTTGGATGCTTTGCATATTTGTTTCGCAGACTATATAGAAGCAATATATACAATGATTTCAACCGTCTACATGATCCATTCATTGTTCTACTTGTGGAAATTTACAAATAATTTCCTTTAAAGGATTAACAATGGGGCTCGTAGTTCACTTAAACTTGAAGAACAATAAATTGGCGAATTGTACTGTTTGGATGCTTTGCATATATGTTTCTTAGACTATTTAGAAGCAATATATAGAAAGATTTCACCCGTCTACCTGTACTATTCATTGTTCTACTTGTCGAAAGTTACAAATAATTTCCGATAACGGATTAACCATTGGGGTTCATTGTTCACTTAAACTTGAAGATAAAAAAATTGGCGAATGTTACTGTTTTGATGCTTTGCATATAAGTTTCTTAGACTATATAGAAGCAATATATACAAAGATTTCAACCGTCTACCTGTTCCATTCATAGTTCTACTTGTCGAAAGTTACAAATAATTTCCGAAAACGGATTAACCATTGGGGCTCATTGTTCACTTAAACTTGAAGAACAAAAAATTGGCGAATTGTACTGTTTGGATGCTTTGCATATATGTTTCTTAGACTATATAGAAGCAATATATACAATGATTTCAACAATCTACCTGTTCCATTCTTTGTTTCACTTGTCGAAAGTTACAAATAATTTCCGATAAAGGATTAACAATGGGGCTCATTGTTCACTTAAACTTGAAGAACAAAAAATTGGCGAATGCTACTGTTTGGATGCTTTGCATATATGTTTCTTAGACTATATGGAAGCAATATATACAAAGATTTCGACCGTCTACCTGTTTCATTCATTGTTCTACTTGTCGAAAATTACAAATAATTTCCGATAAAGGATTAACCATTGGGGCTCATTGTTCACTTAAACTTGAAGAACAAAAAATTGGCGAATGGTACTGTTTGGATGCTTTGCGTACATCTTTCTTACACTATATGGAAGCAATATATACAAAGATTTCAACCGTCTACGTGTTCCAATCATTGTTCTACTTGTCGAAATTTACAAATAATTTCCTTTAAAGGATTAACAATGGGGCTCGTAGTTCACTTAAACTTGAAGAACTAAAAATTGGCGAATTGTACTGTTTGGATGCTTTGCATATTTGTTTCGCAGACTATATAGAAGCAATATATACAATGATTTCAACCGTCTACATGATCCATTCATTGTTCTACTTGTGGAAATTTACAAATAATTTCCTTTAAAGGATTAACAATGGGGCTCGTAGTTCACTTAAACATGAAGATGAAATAATTGGCGAATTGTACTGTTTGGATGCTTTGCATATATGTTTCTTAGATTATAAAGGAGCAATATATACAAAGATTTCAACCGTCTACCTGTTCCATTCATTGTTCTACTTGTCGCAAGTTACAAATAATTTCCTTTAAAGGATTAACAATGGGGCTCGTAGTTCACTTAAACTTGAAGAACAAAAAATTGGCGAATGGTACTGTTTAGATGCTTTGCATATATGTTTCTTAGACTATATAGAAGCAATATATACAAAGATTTCAACCGTCTACCAGTTCCATTCATTGTTCTACTTGTCGAAAGTTACAAATAATTTCCGATAACGGATTAACAATGGGGATCGTATTTTACTTAAACTTGAAGATCAAATAATTGGCGAATTGTACTGTTTGGACGCTTTGCATATATGTTTCTTAGACTATATAGAAGCAATATATACAATGATTTCAACAGTCTACCAGTTCCATTCATTGTTCTACTTGTAGAAAGATACAAATAATTTCCGTTTCATGATTATCAATGGGGCTCGTTGTTCACTTAAACTTGAAGAACAAAAAATTGGCGAATGGTACTGTTTGGATGCTTTGCATATATGTTTCTTAGATTATATAGAAGCAATATATACAAAGATATCGACCGTCTACCTGTTTCATTCATTGTTCTACTTGTCGAAAATTACAAATAATTTCCGATAAAGGATTAACCATTGGGGCTCATTGTTCACTTAAACTTGAAGAACAAAAAATTGGCGAATGGTACTGTTTGGATGCTTTGCGTACATCTTTCTTACACTATATGGAAGCAATATATACAAAGATTTCAACCGTCTACGTGTTCCAATCATTGTTCTACTTGTCGAAATTTACAAATAATTTCCTTTAAAGGATTAACAATGGGGCTCGTAGTTCACTTAAACTTGAAGAACTAAAAATTGGCGAATTGTACTGTTTCGATGCTTTGCATATATGTTTCTTAGACTATTTAGAAGTAATATATAGAAAGATTTCACCCGTCTACCTGTACTATTCATTGTTCTACTTGTAGAAAGTTACAAATAATTTCCTTTAAAGTATTAACAATGGGGCTCGTAGTTCACTTAAACTTGAAGAGCAAAAAATTGGCGAATTGTACTGTTTGGACGCTTTGCATATAAGTTTCTTGGACTATATAGAAGCAATATATACAATGATTTCAACAGTCTACCTGTTCCATACATTGTTCTACTTGTCGAAATTTACAAATAATTTCCTTTAAAGGATTAACAATGCGGCTCGTTGTTCACTTAAACCTGAAGAACAAATAATTGGCGGATTGTACTGTTTGGATGATCTGCAGATATGTTTCTTAGACTCTATAGCAGCAATATATACAATGATTTCAACCGTCTACCTGTTCCATTCATTGTTCTACTTGTCGAAAGTTACAAATAATTTCCGTTAAGGGATTAACAATGGGGATCGTAGTTTACTTAAACTTGAAGAACAAAAAATTGGCGAATTGTACTGTTTGGATGCTTTGCATATATGTTTCTTAGACTATTTAGAAGCAATATATACAATGATTTCAACCGTCTACCTATTCCATTCATTGTTCTACTTGCCGAAATTTACAAATAATTTACTTTAAAGGATTAACAATGGGACTCGTAGTTCACTTAAACTTGAAGAGCAAAAAATTGTCGAATTGTACTGTTTGGATGCTTTGCATATATGTTTCTTAGACTATATAGAAGCAATATATACAATGATTTCAACCGTCTACCTGTTCCATTCATTGTTCTACTTGTCGAAAGTTACAAATAATTTCCGTTAATGGATTAACAATGGGGATCGTAGTTTACTTAAACATGAAGAACAAAAAATTGGCGAATTGTACTGTTTGGATGCTTTGCATATATGTTTCTTTGACTATATAGAAGCAATATATACAATGATTTCTACCGTCTACCTATTCCATTCATTGTTCTACTTGCCGAAATTTACAAATAATAACCTTTAAAGGATTAACAATGGGGCTCGTAGTTCACTTAAACTTGAAGAGCAAAAAATTGTCGAATTGTACTGTTTGGATGCTTTGCATATATGTTTCTTAGACTATATAGAAGCAATATATACAATGATTTCAACCGTCTACCTGTTCCATTCATTGTTCTACTTGTCGAAATTTACAAATAATTTCCTTTAAAGGATTAACAATGGGGCTCGTACTTCACTTAAACTTGAAGAACAAAAAATTGGCGAATTGTACTGTTTGGATGCTTTGCATATATGTTTCTTAGATTATATAGAAGCAATATATACAAAGATTTCAACCGTCTACCTGTTCCATTCATTGTTCTACTTGCCGAAAGTTACAAATAATTTCCGATAAAGGATTAACCATTGGGGCTCATTGTTCACTTAAACTTGAAGAACAAAAAATTGGCGAATTGTACTGTTTGGATGCTTTGCATATATGTTTCTTTGACTATATAGAAGCAATATATACAATGATTTCAACCGTCTACCTATTCCATACATTGTTCTACTTGTCGAAATTTACAAATAATTTCCTTTAAAGGATTAACAATGCGGCTCGTTGTTCAATAAAACCTGAAGAACAAAAAATTGGCGAATGGTACTGTTTGGATGCTTTGCATATATGTTTCTTAGACTATATAGAAGCAATATATACATTGATTTCAACCATCTACCTGTTCCATTCTTTGTTCTACTTGTCGCAAGTTACAAATAATTTCCGTTAAAGTATTAACAATGGGGCTCGTAGTTCACTTAAACTTGAAGATCAAATAATTGGCGGATTGTACTGTTTGGATGATCTGCAGATATGTTTCTTAGACTATATAGAAGCAATATATACAATGATTTCAACCGTCTACCTGTTCCATTCATTGTTCTACTTGTCGAAAGTTACAAATAATTTCCGTTAAGGGATTAACAATGGGGATAGTAGTTTACTTAAACTTGAAGAACAAAAAATTGGCGAATTGTACTGTTTGGATGCTTTGCATATATGTTTCTTTGATTATATAGAAGCAATATATACAAAGATTTCAACCGTCTACCTGTTCCATTCATTGTTCTACTTGCCGAAAGTTACAAATAATTTCCGATAAAGGATTAACCATTGGGGCTCATTGTTCACTTAAACTTGAAGAACAAAAAATTGGCGAATGGTACTGTTTGGATGCTTTGCATATATGTTTCTTAGATTATATAGAAGCAATATATACAAAGATTTCAACCGTCTACCTGTTCCATTCATTGTTCTACTTGTCGAAATTTACAAATAATTTCCTTTAAAGGATTAACAATGGGGCTCGTAGTTCACTTAAACTTGAAGAACAATAAATTGGCGAATTCTACTGTTTGGATGCTTTGCATATATGTTTCTTAGACTATATAGAAGCAATATATACAAAGATTTCAACCGTCTACCTGTTCCATTCATTGTTCTACTTGCCGAAAGTTACAAATAATTTCCTTTAAAGTATTAACAATGGGGCTCGTAGTTCACTTAAACTTGAAGAGCAAAAAATTGGCGAATTGTACTGTTTGGACGCTTTGCATATAAGTTTCTCGGACTATATAGAAGCAATATATACAAAGATTTCAACCGTCTACCTGTTCCATTCATTGTTCTACTTGTCGAAATTTACAAATAATTTCCTTTAAAGGATTAACAATGGGGCTCGTAGTTCACTTAAACTTGAAGAACAATAAATTGGCGAATTCTACTGTTTGGATGCTTTGCATATATGTTTCTTAGACTATATAGAAGCAATATATACAAAGATTTCAACCGTCTACCTGTTCCATTCATTGTTCTACTTGCCGAAAGTTACAAATAATTTCCGATAAAGGATTAACCATTGGGGCTCATTGTTCACTTAAACTTGAAGAACAAAAAATTGGCGAATGGTACTGTTTGGATGCTTTGCATATATGTTTCTTAGATTATATAGAAGCAATATATACAAAGATTTCAACCGTCTACGTGTTCCAATCATTGTTCTACTTTTAGAAATTTACAAATAATTTCCTTTAAAGGATTAACAATGCGGCTCGTTGTTCACTTAAACTTGAAGAACAAAAAATTGGCGAATGGTACTGTTTGGACGCTTTGCATATAAGTTTCTTGGACTATATAGAAGCAATATATACATTGATTTCAACCATCTACCTGTTCCATTCTTTGTTCTACTTGTCGCAAGTTACAAATAATTTCCGTTAAAGTATTAACAATGGGGCTCGTTGTTCACTTAAACTTGAAGAACAAATAATTGGCGGATTGTACTGTTTGGATGCTCTGCAGATATGTTTCTTAGACTATATAGAAGCAATATATACAATGATTTCAACCGTCTACCTGTTCCATTCATTGTTCTACTTGTCGAAAGTTACAAATAATTTCCGTTAAGGGATTAACAATGGGGATCGTAGTTTACTTAAACTTGAAGAACAAAAAATTGGCGAATTGTACTGTTTGGATGCTTTGCATATATGTTTCTTAGATTATATAGAAGCAATATATACAAAGATTTCAACCGTCTACGTGTTCCAATCATTGTTCTACTTTTCGAAATTTACAAATAATTTCCTTTAAAGGATTAACAATGCGGCTCGTTGTTCACTTAAACTTGAAGAACAAAAAATTGGCGAATGGTACTGTTTGGATGCTTTGCATATATGTTTCTTAGACTATATAGAAGCAATATATACATTGATTTCAACCATCTACCTGTTCCATTCATTGTTCTACTTGTCGCAAGTTACAAATAATTTCCGTTAAAGTATTAACAATGGGGCTCGTAGTTCACTTAAACTTGAAGAACAAGAAATTGGCGAATTGTACTGTTTGGATGATCTGCAGCTATGTTTCTTAGACTATCTAGAAGCAATATATACAATGATTTCAACCGTCTACCTGTTCCATTCATTGTTCTACTTGTCGAAAGTTACAAATAATTTCCGTTAAGGGATTAACAATGGGGCTCGTAGTTCACTTAAACTTGAAGAACAATAAATTGGCGAATTCTACTGTTTGGATGCTTTGCATATATGTTTCTTAGACTATATAGAAGCAATATATACAAAGATTTCAACCGTCTACCTGTTCCATTCATTGTTCTACTTGCCGAAAGTTACAAATAATTTCCGATAAAGGATTAACCATTGGGGCTCATTGTTCACTTAAACTTGAAGAACAAAAAATTGGCGAATGGTACTGTTTGGATGCTTTGCATATATGTTTCTTAGATTATATAGAAGCAATATATACAAAGATTTCAACCGTCTACGTGTTCCAATCATTGTTCTACTTTTCGAAATATACAAATAATTTCCTTTAAAGGATTAACAATGCGGCTCGTTGTTCACTTAAACTTGAAGAACAAAAAATTGGCGAATGGTACTGTTTGGACGCTTTGCATATAAGTTTCTTGGACTATATAGAAGCAATATATACATTGATTTCAACCATCTACCTGTTCCATTCTTTGTTCTACTTGTCGCAAGTTACAAATAATTTCCGTTAAAGTATTAACAATGGGGCTCGTTGTTCACTTAAACTTGAAGAACAAATAATTGGCGGATTGTACTGTTTGGATGCTCTGCAGATATGTTTCTTAGACTATATAGAAGCAATATATACAATGATTTCAACCGTCTACCTGTTCCATTCATTGTTCTACTTGTCGAAAGTTACAAATAATTTCCGTTAAGGGATTAACAATGGGGATCGTAGTTTACTTAAACTTGAAGAACAAAAAATTGGCGAATTGTACTGTTTGGATGCTTTGCATATATGTTTCTTAGATTATATAGAAGCAATATATACAAAGATTTCAACCGTCTACGTGTTCCAATCATTGTTCTACTTTTCGAAATTTACAAATAATTTCCTTTAAAGGATTAACAATGCGGCTCGTTGTTCACTTAAACTTGAAGAACAAAAAATTGGCGAATGGTACTGTTTGGATGCTTTGCATATATGTTTCTTAGACTATATAGAAGCAATATATACATTGATTTCAACCATCTACCTGTTCCATTCATTGTTCTACTTGTCGCAAGTTACAAATAATTTCCGTTAAAGTATTAACAATGGGGCTCGTAGTTCACTTAAACTTGAAGAACAAGAAATTGGCGAATTGTACTGTTTGGATGATCTGCAGCTATGTTTCTTAGACTATATAGAAGCAATATATACAATGATTTCAACCGTCTACCTGTTCCATTCATTGTTCTACTTGTCGAAAGTTACAAATAATTTCCGTTAAGGGATTAACAATGGGGCTCGTAGTTCACTTAAACTTGAAGAACAATAAATTGGCGAATTCTACTGTTTGGATGCTTTGCATATATGTTTCTTAGACTATATAGAAGCAATATATACAAAGATTTCAACCGTCTACCTGTTCCATTCATTGTTCTACTTGCCGAAAGTTACAAATAATTTCCGATAAAGGATTAACCATTGGGGCTCATTGTTCACTTAAACTTGAAGAACAAAAAATTGGCGAATGGTACTGTTTGGATGCTTTGCATATATGTTTCTTAGATTATATAGAAGCAATATATACAAAGATTTCAACCGTCTACGTGTTCCAATCATTGTTCTACTTTTCGAAATTTACAAATAATTTCCTTTAAAGGATTAACAATGCGGCTCGTTGTTCACTTAAACTTGAAGAACAAAAAATTGGCGAATGGTACTGTTTGGATGCTTTGCATATATGTTTCTTAGACTATATAGAAGCAATATATACATTGATTTCAACCATCTACCTGTTCCATTCATTGTTCTACTTGTCGCAAGTTACAAATAATTTCCGTTAAAGTATTAACAATGGGGCTCGTAGTTCACTTAAACTTGAAGAACAAGAAATTGGCGAATTGTACTGTTTGGATGATCTGCAGCTATGTTTCTTAGACTATATAGAAGCAATATATACAATGATTTCAACCGTCTACCTGTTCCATTCATTGTTCTACTTGTCGAAAGTTACAAATAATTTCCGTTAAGGGATTAACAATGGGGCTCGTAGTTCACTTAAACTTGAAGAACAATAAATTGGCGAATTCTACTGTTTGGATGCTTTGCATATATGTTTCTTAGACTATATAGAAGCAATATATACAAAGATTTCAACCGTCTACCTGTTCCATTCATTGTTCTACTTGCCGAAAGTTACAAATAATTTCCGATAAAGGATTAACCATTGGGGCTCATTGTTCACTTAAACTTGAAGAACAAAAAATTGGCGAATGGTACTGTTTGGATGCTTTGCATATATGTTTCTTAGATTATATAGAAGCAATATATACAAAGATTTCAACCGTCTACGTGTTCCAATCATTGTTCTACTTTTCGAAATTTACAAATAATTTCCTTTAAAGGATTAACAATGCGGCTCGTTGTTCACTTAAACTTGAAGAACAAAAAATTGGCGAATGGTACTGTTTGGACGCTTTGCATATAAGTTTCTTGGACTATATAGAAGCAATATATACATTGATTTCAACCATCTACCTGTTCCATTCTTTGTTCTACTTGTCGCAAGTTACAAATAATTTCCGTTAAAGTATTAACAATGGGGCTCGTTGTTCACTTAAACTTGAAGAACAAATAATTGGCGGATTGTACTGTTTGGATGCTCTGCAGATATGTTTCTTAGACTATATAGAAGCAATATATACAATGATTTCAACCGTCTACCTGTTCCATTCATTGTTCTACTTGTCGAAAGTTACAAATAATTTCCGTTAAGGGATTAACAATGGGGATCGTAGTTTACTTAAACTTGAAGAACAAAAAATTGGCGAATTGTACTGTTTGGATGCTTTGCATATATGTTTCTTAGATTATATAGAAGCAATATATACAAAGATTTCAACCGTCTACGTGTTCCAATCATTGTTCTACTTTTCGAAATTTACAAATAATTTCCTTTAAAGGATTAACAATGCGGCTCGTTGTTCACTTAAACTTGAAGAACAAAAAATTGGCGAATGGTACTGTTTGGATGCTTTGCATATATGTTTCTTAGACTATATAGAAGCAATATATACATTGATTTCAACCATCTACCTGTTCCATTCATTGTTCTACTTGTCGCAAGTTACAAATAATTTCCGTTAAAGTATTAACAATGGGGCTCGTAGTTCACTTAAACTTGAAGAACAAGAAATTGGCGAATTGTACTGTTTGGATGATCTGCAGCTATGTTTCTTAGACTATATAGAAGCAATATATACAATGATTTCAACCGTCTACCTGTTCCATTCATTGTTCTACTTGTCGAAAGTTACATATAATTTCCGTTAAGGGATTAACAATGGGGATCGTAGTTTACTTAAACTTGAAGAACAAAAAATTGGCGAATTGTACTGTTTGGATGCTTTGCATATATGTTTCTTAGACTATATAGAAGCAATATATACAATGATTTCAACAGTCTACCTGTTCCATTCATTGTTCTACTTGTCGAAATTTACAAATAATTTCCTTTGAAGGATTAACAATGGGGCTCGTAGTTCACTTAAACTTGAAGAACAAAAAATTGGCGAATGGTACTGTTAGGTTTTAAATAGTGTAGCGAGTGAAGGGATTGTATCAAACAATAGTGGTAGGTATTTGCCGATTAAATAGATTTGCTTGGATTTCTCTCCAGACTTTTCTACGCACGTTTTATTACTTCTAGACTCTTTACAGGAAAGTTTACAATACGGAAGTTACATAGGTGGCTCCACGTTGGACGCGGTGAATACAAAATGTCATTCTAACACCCCCCCCTCAACGCGGACACTCTTCCATATTAATGTTGACAATGCCCAGATTCTTGACAAGTCTTATATGTGTAGGATTACTCAGACTTTTCGTCAGTCCATCCGCTTGCATGTCTTGACTTTTCACATACTGTACATCGATGTCCCCTCTCTCATATATTTCGCGAGTATACTGATAACGGATATCGATATGTTTTGTTCTCGCATGATGAACAGGGTTCTTTAATAGTTTCTGCGCACCCTGATTGTCGCAGTAAATCAAAGTCCCTTGCTTATCTATCAGGCCTACTTCCTTGAATAAATTTCGTAAATACACAGCTTCTTTTGCCGCTTCGGCAAGCGCCATGTACTCTGCTTCGACGCTTGACAAAGCAACACATTTTTGCGACTTTGGCATTAACTTATCGCGGTTTGGCATCTTGTCTAACACGTATGCTTTACAGCCAAAAATTCTTAAATGTGATACATCAGGCTTTCTTTTATACCAACACTCGTATGGTGTGATTTCTTTTAACGCCTTAGTGGGGGCTCTATTTCTTATATACATTGAAGTATTTATAGCCTCTGCCCAGAATTTCTTTGGTAGGTCAGCACCTATCAACATACACCTCGCCATTTCAACTAGAGTCCTATTCAATCGCTCAGCGACACCATTTTGCTGTGGCGTTTATGGGACGGTTCGTTCCCGTTTTATATCCCATTCGCTTAATTGTTTATTAAATTCTTTACCGAAGTATTCAAGCCCATTATCGGTTCTTAGAGTTTTTATTTTCCTTCCAGTTTCATTTTCAGCTAGTGCTTTGTATGTTTTGAACGCTTCTTTTGCTTGGTCTTTGGTGTGCAAAAAGAATATTTTCGTCCACCTTGTATTGTCATCTATGAAGCTGACAAAATATCTTGCTCCACCAATGGATGTGGTGCGCATAGGCCCGCAAACGTCAGAATGTACTAACTCAAGTGGTTGTTTGCTCCTGTGGGTCGACTGAGTGAACGGTATTGCAGTTTGCTTGCCTTTTATGCAGGTTTCACACGCGGACTTTTCATCGTTCAGGTTCATGGTCAAACCTTTCACCATTTGTTTGGATACTAATGATTTCAAGTCTGCTGTGTTGAGATGTCCATATCTCAAATGCCATAAATCAATTGAAGCTTCTACCATGTTTGCTGTTTCCTTTGTCTTACTTGTACCTGTATTAATCCTCATTGGTAAAGGTTTCAGAAAATATAGGTTTCCTACCTTTTGAGCTACAGTAATTACTTGTCCTTCAGCATTCTTAATTATGGCTTTGTTGTCCACAAATATGACTTTCTTTTTATTTTTAGTCAAGCTAGCCATGGATATCAGGTTCGTTTTCAGGTCAGGTACAAACAGTGTATTTTCGCACCTTACATTTGTGACACATCTTCCATTCGTCAGTTCAAGGCACACTGTTCCAGCACCCTCAATTTTGGCACTCTTGTTGATTGCAAGTCCTACATCTTTACCAATAACTGGTTTGATTTCTGAAAACAAGGACCTGTCGTTACACATGTGAGATGTGGCTCCACTGTCCAAACACCACACTTCCTTTTTGTTTGTGGCAACAGCGGTTAAGGCTGAAAGTATCAGCTCATCTTGGTTATTATTATCAATTGTGAATGCTTCCTGATTTCCTTCGCTGTACCGAGCTTGATGATATCTGTCGGATTTCTTCTTCCAACAATCAGCAGCCGCATGACCAGGTTTCTTGCAGTAATTGCACTTATAAGGTCTACGCTTACTGTCAGTGCTTGTACTGTTTTCATACCTGAAAGCCTTTTCTTTTACATTACGTTTTTCACTGAAAAACTTTGGTCTACTTGTATTTTCGTGCGTAGCACTAAAAGCACCATGATCATTATCTTCATCAAGCATGCTTCTTGCTTCAGCTTCTTCTAGAATTTTTACTTTTAGTGTTTCTGGATCAGGCAATTTGTCTCTAGATTCTATTGCACATCTGAAACCTTCATAACGTTTTGGTAAACTGTAAAACATTAAGATGGTTAAGATGTCCTTGTCTACAAATATGTTCATTTGTTTCAACTTGTCTACAAGTTCAAAAAAGTTATTTAAATGACTTGCCACACTGCTGTCGTGCGTGAGTCTCGTGAAAAGTAGCTTCTTTAACAGCGTCGCCTTTTTGGCTGGTCCCTTCGATGCGTACACGTTTTCCAGCGCAACCCAGGCGTCTCTCGATGTTTCGAGATTTCGCACATGACAGATCTCTGACGCGCTTAACGAGAGAACAATATCAGCTTTTGCCTTTTTATCGAATCTTACCCAAGCAGCGATTTGATCAGCGTTTTCTTCCGTTAGCTGGGGTTTCGGCTTTGACCCGTCCACGAAGCACCAAAGATCATTTTTCGTGAGGATTGCCTCTATTTGCTCTTTCCATGTATCATAGTTGTCTTTTGTTAGTTTATCAATTTGGCCATTTAGACTCATGGTTAATGATCTGCGATTTACGAACACTTGGCACTTGGTTAGCTCAATCGCGTACACGTGGCACTTTTATTACTTTAATACTATTTGATACAATTATACCCCTGGGCCCGTAACCTGTTAGGTTTTAAATAGTGTAGCGAGTGAAGGGATTGTATCAAACAATAGTGGTAGGTATTTGCCGATTAAATAGATTTGCTTGGATTTCTCTCCAGACTTTTCTACGCACGTTTTATTACTTCTAGACTCTTTACAGGAAAGTTTACAATACGGAAGTTACATAGGTGGCTCCACGTTGGACGCGGTGAATACAAAATGTCATTCTAACAGGTACTGTTTGGAAGCTTTGCGTACATGTTTCTTAGACTATATGGAAGCAATATATACAAAGATTTCAACCGTCTACGTGTTCCAATCATTGTTCTACTTGTCGAAATTTACAAATAATTTCCTTTAAAGGATTAACAATGGGGCTCGTTGTTCACTTAAACTTGAAGAACAAAAAATTGCGAATGGTACTGTTTGGATGCTTTGCATATATGTTTCTTAGACTATATTGAAGCAATATATACATTGATTTCAACCGGCTACCTGTTCCATTCATTGTTCTACTTGTCGCAAGTTACAAATAATTTCCGTTAAAGTATTAACAATGGGGCTCGTAGTTCACTTAAACTTGAAGATCAAATAATTGGCGAATTGTACTGTTTGGACGCTTTGCAAATTTGCTTTTTAGACTATATAGAAGCAATATATACAATGATTTCAACAGTCTACCTGTTCCATTCATTGTTCTACTTGTCGAAATTTACAAATAATTTCCTATAAAGGATTAACAATGGGGCTCGTACTTCACTTAAACTTGAAGAACAAAAAATTGGCGAATGGTACTGTTTGGATGCTTTGCATATATGTTTCTTAGATTATATAGACGCAATATATACAAGGATTTCAACCGTCTACCTGTTCCATTCATTGTTCTACTTGTCGAAAGTTACAAATAATTACCGATAATGGATTAACCATTGGGGCTCATTGTTCACTTAAACTTGAAGTACAAGAAATTGGCGAATTGTACTGTTTGGATGCTTTGCATATATGTTTCTTAGACTATATAGAAGCAATATATACAAAGATTTCAACCGGCTACCTGTTCCATTCATTGTTCTACTTGTCGCAAGTTACAAATAATTTCCGTTAAAGTATTAACAATGGGGCTCGTAGTTCACATAAACTTGAAGATCAAATAATTGGCGGATTGTACTGTTTGGATGATCTGCAGATATGTTTCTTAGACTATATAGAAGCAATACATACAATGATTTCAACCGTCTACCTGTTCCATTCATTATTCTACTTGTCGAAAGTTACAAATAATTTCCGTTAAGGGATTAACAATGGGGATCGTAGTTTACTTAAACTTGAAGAACAAAAAATTGGCGAATTGTACTGTTTGGATGCTTTGCATATATGTTTCTTAGACTATATAGAAGCAATATATACAATGATTTCAACAGTCTACCTGTTCCATTCATTGTTCTACTTGTCGAAATTTACAAATTATTTCCTTTGATGGATTAACAATGGGGCTCGTAGTTCACTTAAACTTGAAGAACAAAGAAATGGCGAATGGTACTGTTTGGATGCTTTGCGTACATGTTTCTTAGACTATATGGAAGCCATATATACAAAGATTTCAACCGTCTACGTGTTCCAATCATTGTTCTACTTGTCGAAATTTACAAATAATTTCCTTTAAAGGATTAACAATGGGGCTCGTTGTTCACTTAAACTTGAAGAACAAAAAATTGCGAATGGTACTGTTTGGATGCTTTGCATATATGTTTCTTAGACTATATAGAAGCAATATATACAATGATTTCAACAATCTACCTGTTCCATTCTTTGTTTCACTTGTCGAAAGTTACAAATAATTTCCGATAAAGGATTAACAATGGGGCTCATTGTTCACTTAAACTTGAAGAACAAAAAATTGGCGAATGCTACAGTTTGGATGCTTTGCATATATGTTTCTTAGACTATATGGAAGCAATATATACAAAGATTTCAACCGTCTACCTGTTCTATTCATTGTTCTACTTGTCGAAAGTTACAAATAATTTCCGATAACGGATTAAACATTGGGGCTCATTGTTCACTTAAACTTGAAGATAAAAAAATTGGCGAATGTTACTGTTTAGATGCTTTGCATATAAGTTTCTTAGACTATATAGAAGCAACATATACAAAGATTTCAACCGTCTACCTGTTCTATTCATTGTTCTACTTGTCGAAATTTACAAATAATTTCCTTTAAAGGATTAACAATGGGGCTCGTACTTCACTTAAACTTGAAGAACAAAAAATTGGCGAATGGTACTGTTTGGATGTTTTGCATATATGTTTCTTAGATTATATAGACGCAATATATACAAGGATTTCAAACGTCTACCTGTTCCATTCATTGTTCTACTTGTCGAAAGTTACAAATAATTACCGATAATGGATTAACCATTGGGGCTCATTGTTCACTTAAACTTGAAGTACAAGAAATTGGCGAATTGTACTGTTTGGATGCTTTGCATATATGTTTCTTAGACTATATAGAAGCAATATATACAAAGATTTCAACCGGCTACCTGTTCCATTCATTGTTCTACTTGTCGCAAGTTACAAATAATTTCCGTTAAAGTATTAACAATGGGGCTTGCAGTTCACTTAAACTTGAAGAACAAAAAATTGGCGAATGGTACTGTTCGGATGCTTTGCATATATGTTTCTTATACTATATAGAAGCAATATATACAAAGATTTCAGCCGTCTACCTGTTCCATTCAATGTTCTACTTGTCGAAAGTTACAAATAATTTCCGATAAAGGATTAACAATGGGGCTCATTGTTCACTTAAACTTGAAGAACATAAAATTGGCGAATGGTACTGTTTGGACGCTTTGCATATATGTTTCTTAGACTATATAGAAGCAATATATACAATGATTTCAACAGTCTACCTGTTCCATTCATTGTTCTACTTGTAGAAAGTTACAAATAATTTCCGTTAAAGTATTAACAATGGGGCTCGTAGTTCACTTAAACTTGAAGAACAAAAAATTGGCGAATGGTACTGTTTGGATGCTTTGCATATATGTTTCTTAGACTATATAGAAGGAATATATACATTGATTTCAACCATCTACCTGTTCCATTCATTGTTCTACTTGTCGAAATTTACAAATAATTTCCTTTAAAGGATTAACAATGGGGCTCGTACTTCACTTAAAATTGAAGAACAAAAAATTGGCGAATGGTACTGTTTGGATGCTTTGCATATATGTTTCTTAGATTATATAGACGCAATATATACAAGGATTTCAACCGTCTACCTGTTCCATTCATTGTTCTACTTGTCGAAAGTTACAAAGAATTTCCGTTTCATGATTATCAATGGGGCTCGTTGTTCACTTAAACTTGAAGAACAAAAAATTGGCGAATGGTAACTGTTTGGATGCTTTGCATATATGTTTCTTAGATTATATAGAAGCAATATATACAAAGATTTCAACCGTCTACCTGTTCTATTCATTGTTCTACTTGTAGAAAGTTACAAATAATTTCCGTTTCATGATTATCAATGGGGCTCGTTGTTCACTTAAATTTGAAGAACAAAAAATTGGCGAATGGTTCTGTTTGGATGCTTTGCATATATGTTCCTTAAATTATATAGAAGCAATATATACAAAGATTTCAACCGTCTACGTGTTCCAATCATTGTTCTACTTTTCGAAATTTACAAATAATTTCCTTTAAAGGATTAACAATGGGGCTCGTTGTTCACTTAAACTTGAAGAACAAAAAATTGGCGAATGGTACTGTTTGGATGCTTTGCATATATGTTTCTTAGATTATATAGACGCAATATATACAAGGATTTCAACCGTCTACCTGATCCATTCATTGTTCTACTTGTCGAAAGTTACAAATAATTACCGATAATGGATAAACCATTGGGGCTCATTGTTCACTTAAACTTGAAGTACAAGAAATTGGCGAATTGTACTGTTTGGATGCTTTGCATATATGTTTCTTAGACTATATAGTTGCAATATAAACAATGATTTCAACCGTCTACCTGTTCCATTCATTGTTCTACTTGTCGAAAGTTACAAATAATTTCCGTTAATGGATTAACAATGGGGATCGTAGTTTACTTAAACTTGAAGAACAAAAAATTGGCGAATTGTACTGTTTGGATGCTTTGCATATATGTTTCTTAGACTATATAGAAGCAATATATACAATGATTTCAACCGTCTACCTATTCCATTCATTGTTCTACTTGCCGAAATTTACAAATAATTTCCTTTAAAGGATTAACAATGGGGCTTGTAGTTCACTTAAACTTGAAGAGCAAAAAATTGTCGAATTGTACTGTTTGGATGCTTTGCATATATGTTTCTTAGACTATATAGAAGCAATATATACAATGATTTCAACCGTCTACCTGTTCCATTCATTGTTCTACTTGTCGAAATTTACAAATAATTTCCTTTAAAGGATTAACACTGGGGCTCGTACTTCACTTAAACTTGAAGAACAAAAAATTGGCGAATGGTACTGTTTGGATGCTTTGCATATATGTTTCTTAGATTATATAGACGCAATATATACAAGGATTTCAACCGTCTACCTGTTCCATTCATTGTTCTACTTGTCGAAAGTTACAAATAATTACCGATAATGGATAAACCATTGGGGCTCATTGTTCACTTAAACTTGAAGTACAAGAAATTGGCGAATTGTACTGTTTGGATGCTTTGCATATATGTTTCTTAGACTATATAGAAGCAATATATACAAAGATTTCAACCGGCTACCTGTTCCATTCATTGTTCTACTTGTCGCAAGTTACAAATAATTTCCGTTACAGTATTAACAATGGGGCTCGTAGTTCACTTAAACTTGATGAACAAGAAATTGGCGAATGGTACTGTTTGGATGCATTGCATATATGTTTCTTATACTATATAGAAGCAATATATACAAAGATTTCAACCGTCTACCTGTTCCATTCAATGTTCTACTTGTCGAAAGTTACAAATAATTTCCGTTAAAGTATTAACAATGGGGCTCGTAGTTCACTTAAACTTGAAGAACAAAAAATTGGCGAATGGTACTGTTTGGATGCTTTGCATATATGTTTCTTAGACTATATAGAAGGAATATATACATTGATTTCAACCATCTACCTGTTCCATTCATTGTTCTACTTGTCGAAATTTACAAATAATTTCCTTTAAAGGATTAACAATGGGGCTCGTACTTCACTTAAAATTGAAGAACAAAAAATTGGCGAATGGTACTGTTTGGATGCTTTGCATATATGTTTCTTAGATTATA
The DNA here is from genome assembly GCA_963989415.1 of Cerceris ruficornis. Lineage (NCBI taxonomy): Eukaryota > Metazoa > Arthropoda > Insecta > Hymenoptera > Crabronidae > Cerceris > Cerceris ruficornis. The sequence goes on from CAXDIW010000013.1 coordinate 43,571, forward strand.
TAGACGCAATATATACAAGGATTTCAACCGTCTACCTATTCCATTCATTGTTCTACTTGTTGAAAGTTACAAATAATTACCGATAATGGATTAACCATTGGGGCTCATTGTTCACTTAAACTTGAAGAACAAAAAATTGGCGAATGGTACTGTTTGGATGCTTTACATATATGTTTCTTAGACTATATAGAAGCAATATATACATTGATTTCAACCGTCTACCTGTTCCATTCATTGTTCTACTTGTCGAAAGTTACAAATAATTACCGATAATGGATAAACCATTGGGGCTCATTGTTCACTTAAACTTGAAGTACAAGAAATTGGCGACTTGTACCGTTTGGATGATTTGCATATAGGTTTCCTAGACTATATAGAAGCAATATATACAAATATTTCAACAGACTACCTGTTCGATTCATTGTTCTAC